>JAGWCC010002391.1:0-10280 GCA_022651775.1 Drusus annulatus
TCTTTGATACATTCTGTTCAGCTTTTTCACAGCATCTTTTTTCATTTAAAACCCCTCAATTTTTTTGCGGTAAAATTCGTGCAAACGAGGGCACCAAGCTTGCTTGGATGCTGAGTGCCGCCGAATTTATGTAAATCTTCGGGTTCAAAATAAAAATATACTGCAAAATAGCTCTTCAGAATATATCAATAATAATTTTAAACTACTTAATAATCTATTCAATCAGGGCTATCCCAATCCCCGATAATAAAAACAGCCACTAAACCCAGAACAGATGAAGCACATTAGATCGCTCATGTTATCAGCACAAATATTGTTTGTCGCACTTCTTTGCGTACAATCAATTAATAGTTATGCAATTCCAGCGTCACCCAAAGCAGCAACGATCACCCAACCCAACGGAACCAAGCTTACAATCAAGACTCATGGTGATGAGTTTTTCAACTACACCACCACCTCAGATGGTTACACAATCGCCATGTCAACGGATCGATACTACTACTACGCGGACTACAACACGGTTCGCTGCGTATATCCTCGACACGAGTAGGAGAAAACACCTCGAAACCAACCTCGCAAAAGGCGTAATACCAAGCGTAATAACCATGAATCGGACACGAGCAATCGCCTCTTACGTCGGACAAAATGAACCAAGCAGTGACAAGAGCCTCAACAAAAGCAGGTTTTTTCCACCGGCAGTACCAGTAGTTTTGGCACAATATGCCGATGTCAAATTTGTTACCCCAAATCCCAAGGCAGCTTTTTCTCAGCAATGATGAACGAGAGAGGATACTCTGCAAATGGTGGCACGGGTAGTATCGCCGACTACTATTTCGACAACTCAAATGGAGTATTCACCCCGCATTTGTCATATCAGACATAGTCACACTCTCTAAAAATCGTCAATAATACTACGGCAATACCAGCGGTGGCGGCTGGGCTCGAGATCAACTACATGCCGAGGATATTTGTCGACTTGCCGCAGCAGAGAACGGAGGATCAATCAACTTTGGACAATACGATGCCAACAACGACGGATTTAGTTGACATAGTATTGATATACTACGCTGGAGAGAACGCCGCCGAAGGAATTTGCTGGAAAGCAGTTTTACCCATAAGCACTATATACCATCCTTGAATCTCGATGGTAAACGAGTTTATGAATACGCCTGCTCGTCAGAACTTCGTGGAACTGGTAACGACATGTGCGGAATCGGAACGATGACACACGAATATAGTACACGCTGGGACTTGCCGACGTTTACGACACCTCCAGACGGAAAAACAGGCTTAAACGCGCCCAGAACATGGAATGACATTGGGCTGATGAACAGTGGCGGTTACAATAACTCAGGACGCACACCACCACACCTGATGGCTTATGAACTTGCACACCTGGGCTGGTTGACATTTACCGACATCACAACAACGGCAGACATAGTCCTTGAACCAATCCAGCAAAACAAAGCATACAGGCTCGAAACAGGCAACATTGGCGAATACTTCACCTTCGAGAACCGCCAAGGAACCGACTGGGACAAGTATGTAACGGCAACCCCCTACAAGGAATGGTCGTGATACACATCGACAGATCAGGCAACGAAGTCGGTGGAACCGCAGCAGGCACACGATGGACCTACAACTCAGTCCAACGAAGTCTGGGATCACCAATGTGCTGACTACATTGAATCGACAGGAGTACAGATGACAAACCAAACACTCAACCAGACATACTTCCCTGGCACAAAAGGAAATACATCACTTTCGCACTCCACAATTCCAAATATTGCCCCGTGGAGTGGCAAAGACCTCAGAGTAAGTCTCACCAACATCGCCTTGGTATAGTAAAATGTCACCTTCCGAGCAACGGTTACGACAATGGACGCTACAAAAGTCCAACTATCAGGTCAAGTCAAAGACATCAAGGTAAAACCAATCGCCAATGCTACAATCAGCATATAAGGAGTCAGTGACCCCTGCTGGCACAGGAGTGGGTCCACTTTATATGACTTTCATCAGCAATCAAACCCGAGCTACACCCAGCATACACCACGGTTTCAGATGCAAATGGTGGATATACAATCAACAACGTCTTGCCCCGAGCATACATCGTCGAAGTTAAAACAAACGAAAGGGTATATCGACTTCTCAGAAACCAAAACATGGACAGTCCCCACGAGCGTAAATACGGTTGACCCTTTACGCCAGAGTCTGCCGAGAAAGTCAACGAGATGCGTTGGCACGACAACAGCACCACAGGCATAACATACGTACAACATAAATTTAATGGTGTAGCGAGACAATACTGGAGTGCAGTCGAATTTGGACCAACAGACTTGATATACTACCAAGCCAACAGCATTGAGGCGGTCAGTTTAAAGACAAATGTTCCGACAGATGTATTTTGAAGTCACAATCAAATCAGGATCAATAGTTTTAGGCACAAAAACAGAATACACAGCCAGCAGGAACACCCTTTGGTTCGACTTCTCAGACCTAAAAATTAGTAAGAAAAACAGCCGATCACTTCGTGTAGAAGTCAAAAGCAAGGCCGTCGCTCTTGACCCAGCAACAAAATGAGTGCCCAACAAAGGTAACCTCTACTCAACTGACGGAGCCAACTGGTCACCCCTCCCCGAGACGACATACAGCGGCAACTGGATGATATCCGTTATTCTCAACAATACGGTAAGCACTGAGCCAGTGGTCGAGAATCTTCAAGCAACCTCGAACCAACTCGAAGCACTTGTCACATGGAGTACAACGCCAGCAGGATCTGCAACAAAGTGGCAAGTTCGATGGAGAAAACCAACCGATTCAAACTACTCGATATTCAACTCAGACAAAAAGTCATTTTGATTAAAAACCTAGCAGCCAACACAACATACGATGTCGAGGTGGCACCAATGGACTCATTCAACGAACCACTTGTGTTTAAGACCACCACAGTCTCGACTACTGACGTGTCTGCCCCCTTACCCTGCTCTATTCCTCACTCAATTACAATACAAAGTCGGCGATGATGTGATGTTAATGATCCAAAATAAGCCAGCAGGGTAAGCATGGGTTAAATACATAGTCAACGACACGAGGTGACCACCGATTCGTACAAAATCACTGCCAAAGGAGTATACCACCTTTGTGGGTAAAGAGATAACGTACAGTGCAGGTAGTGTCGAAAAAAATTACTCGTAAAATCAAAGTAAACTAGAATAACTTAGCTGATTTCAAAAACGTGTTGAATATAAAGGTCTGTTTTGAATTTTATTAGGAGTATTATGTAGCAATTTGCCAGCACATATTATCGCCCTGAAATTTGAACCGACGCTAAACCGAATACAACCCCCGGCTTGCTTGAATTGCTGAGGTGCGAAGGAGGAAGGCGAAGCCAGTTTATCGGGCAAAAATGATAATTTCAGAGGCGAATATATAGAGGGAAAAAGAGCTAAAAAGACCGAACTTAAAAAATCTAAACAGTCTCTAAGTAATATCAAAACTTTTACTAAGCACAAAATTTAAAACAAATCAATATCAAAAATAAAGCCGCCTTTGATAGTTCAAAGGCGGCTTTGTTTCCTAATAAATCACACCCTGAAAAACCCCTCCTTTAGCAAATCCCAATTAAAATTTTCGGTTTTAGTTTCGGTGTTAGTTGGGGTTTTAGTTTTAGCAGCCAAAAAATTAAGCATAAAAGAGCTCGCATCGCTCTTTTGAAGTTAAACGCTGATGCAGCCATCATTACGTTGATGATGTCGCCCACCAATCCCTTGTAAAAGTTGCGTCCCAACCTGTGATCGCTCTTAAGATGACCTATAATCGGCTCTATTCCAGCACGTTTTGAAAATAGCTTACGCATTTTTGACCGCTCATAGCGGCTCAGATTCTTGGGCGAGGCTTTGGGTATCAAAACCTGTGTGTCGCCAACGGTTTTCAATCCTCGATAGCCGCGATCTCCAGCAACAATTCTTGGACTAACTCCCTTCAGACGAACATGTTGGGCAACAGCTTCAGGGATCGTGTGACCATCATATTCGTTCCTAAAACTTAACGCCCCTACAATCACTCCACGAGAGTTCCACATCACTGAGACCTTGTTTCCAAACTCATACTTCTTGTGTTCTTTTCCCTTGCTAATACACTGTACGTCAGGCTCATGAATTGAATAGATCTTATGCTTATCGCCTCGCTTTTGAGCAAGAATTCGGGTAAAAAGTTCCAAAATTTCTCTGTGTGCAGAGTCGATCGGCAAATTGCGTTCGAGTTCCCGCACAAAAACGCCCCTGCAATAGTTTTCACTCGGCGGTCAGCGGCAAGTGCTTTTTTGCGATTTTTGGGGTGGCTACGAAAACGCTGGGCAATCCCTAACTCATTGAGCGTTCGGGTATAAGATTGTCTAACAGGCAGCTTTTCGCTGGAAGCAATCTTCTTGCAGCGTGCAATTATTTTTTTGTGCAATTTTGCATCCGTGGGATAGGTGATGTTTTTTCTTGCACTGTTGAGTCTATAAATACCACATTATCAGAGCTATCTCCATTGTCACTGTTTACCCTGATGCTCTCTTTGAGTACTGTTCAATAATTATTGATACTTTCTCAGCACTTAGTGTTGGCTTTCATAAGCAATATCTGCAAGAATTATACGCTAAAGGTACATATTCTTGCAGATATTTCCCAAACTATTGCCACCTAATTTGCTTGATGTTAATGAATTGAGCGGTTATTCAGTTCATTTTATTTTTAATTCCGGTCTTTTTTTTGCCCATATTTTCACCTCCAAAATTATCATTTATACCCGTTAAACTGGCTTCGCCTTCCTCCTTCGCACCTCAACAATTCAAGCAAGCCGGGGTTGCATTCGGTTTAGCGTCGGTTCAAATTTTCAGGGCGAAAATATGTACAAAAATGGCAGCAAAACAGCCCATCAAAAATTTTAAACAGACTCATAGTTATCTATTAGTTTATTCCCACTGTGATATCGATGAGTCGAACTTAGCAATACTCGTCCCAGGCTTTGATTTGGATATCTGCCTCGGTCAGATTACAGAACGAGTGGATAAATGCCGCCGCAAGACGTGAGTTGGTCAACAACGGAATGTTGTGATCTATCGCTGCACGACGGACTTTGTAACCATTGGTCAATTCTCTGCTCAAGATTTTTGGGGATATTGATGATCAGGTCAAACTCTTTGTTCGAGATTTTGTCCATCACATTATTGGCTGCATTTTCGTCTGGCCAGCTAACGACTGTGGACTCCTACCCCCATTTTCGGCTAAAAATTTCTGAGTCCTGAGAGTTGAATATAGCTTGTAACCCTTCTTAGAGAGCTCGATGCAAGCCTCAAGCATGTCAACTTTGGATTTTGAATTGCCTGAACTGATCATGATACTCTTCTTTGGAATGTGGTAACCCACCGATAGCATTGCGTTTAGAAACGCTTCACTAAAATCGTCGCCAATACAGCCAACTTCGCCGGTCGAAGCCATGTCTACTCCTAGCACTGGATCTGCATTAAGCAGGCGTGCAAATGAGAACTGCGAGGCTTTAACTCCGATGTAGTCAACGTCATAAGCACTGTTGTCTGGTTTAGATATCGGTGCATCGAGCATAGCCCTAGTCGCTGTGTCGATGAAGTTGCGTTTCAATATCTTAGACACAAACGGGAAAGATCGTGAAGCCCTAAGGTTGCATTCGATTACTTTGATGTCGTTATTTTTTGCCAGAAATTGTATGTTCACCGGGCCAGTAATGTTGAGCTCCTTAGCGATCATGCGACACACTTTCTTGATTTTACGGCCTGTTTCGAAGTAGATTTTCTGAGCAGGGAACACCAAAGTAGCGTCCCTGAGTGAACGCCAGCAAATTCAACATGCTCAGAAATTGCGTACTCGATGATCTCGCCATTTTTACAAACGGCATCAAATTCTACCTCTTTTGCGTTCTGCAAAAATTCCGAGACAACAACAGGATACTCCTTAGATACCTTTGCCGCGATCTTCAAAAAGTGCTCCATCTCTTGTTTGTCGTAACAAACTTTCATGGCCGCTCCTGAGAGCACGTATGAAGGGACGGATCAAGACTGGGAAACCTACGTTATCAACGAATTCGTTGATGTCAGCAAGCGACGATAGCTCTTTCCATTTTGGTTGATCGATCCCAAGTTGGTCGAGCATGACGCTAAATTTATGGCGATTTTCAGCTCTGTCTATCGAAACCGGAGAGGTGCCAAAAATTGGAACTCCTTGACGATGAAGCTTCATAGCCAAGTTGTTAGGGATCTGTCCACCGACCGATACGATGACTCCACCTGGGTTTTCGATGTCTACGATATCTAGCACTCGTTCCAGTGATAGTTCGTCAAAGTAAAGTTTGTCGCACATATCATAATCAGTCGACACCGTTTCGGGGTTGTAGTTGATCATGATCGATTTGTACCCAAGTTTACGAGCCGAGACAACGGCATTAACAGAGCACCAGTCAAATTCGACTGAACTTCCAATTCGGTAAGCACCTGAACCAAGAACGATTACAGACTTTTGGGTGTTGTAATTTGGAAGTTCAGCACTAGGCACACCATAGGTGAGGTATAGGTAGTTGGTAAGATCTGGATTTTCTGACGCTATCGTGTTGATTCGACGAACTGATGGTATGATGCCCATTTTTTTACGGTGTGCACGTGCTCGGAGCATTTCACGTTCCATGTTTCCAGGTGCATCTTCGGCACAGCGTGCGATCTGGAAGTCCGAGAAACCGAGCTCCTTCGCCCTACTGATCATCTCGGCTGGCATATCCTCGATTCGGGTATATTTCGACATTTCGACTGAGTAGTCGAAGATATTTTTGAGCCTTCCAAGGAACCATGGGTCGATTTTGGTTAAATCATGGATCTTATCGATCGTGTATCCTTGTTCAAATGCAGTTGTGATTGCGAATATTCGCTGGTCGGTCGGATTGCTCAATTCGCCATCGAGGTCGGCAAATTCGAGCTCATTGTTGCCAACAAATCCGTGCATGCCCTGTCCGATCATTCGAAGTCCTTTCTGGATTATCTCTTCAAACGTCGCGCCGATAGCCATAATCTCGCCCACGGATTTCATTGAGCTTCCTATTTGGCGAGATACGCCTGCGAATTTGCTCAAGTCCCAACGTGGAATTTTACAGATGATGTAGTCCAACGATGGAGCTACGTATGCCGAATTGGCGGTGCCCATCTCTCCGATTTCATCGAGCGTGTAGCCTAGTGCGAGTTTGGCTGCGACGAATGCTAGCGGATATCCTGTCGCTTTCGAGGCCAAAGCAGATGAACGTGATAGGCGAGCGTTTACCTCGATGACACGGTAGTCATCTGTCTCTGAGTTGAGTGCGTATTGAATATTGCACTCTCCGACGATTCCCAGGTGGCGTATGGTTTGAATTGAGATCTCTTTGAGCATCGTAAGTTCAGCATCGTCGAGCGAGCAGGTTGGAGCCACGACGATCGACTCACCTGTATGGATACCCAGCGGATCGAAGTTTTCCATACTTGCCACGGTGAAGCAGTGGTCGTTGCGGTCGCGAATTACTTCGAATTCAATCTCTTTCCAGCCCTTGAGCGACTCTTCGACAAGGATTTGAGGTGAGTAGCTAAATGCATTTTCGCCCAGCACTCGAAGCTCTTCTCTATTGTTGCAAAATCCGCTACCCATTCCCCCTAGTGCATACGCCGGCCTTGTGATGATTGGGTATCCGATTTTGTCAGCGGCCGCGTATGCGTCTTCCATCGTCGAGACGGCGAAGCTACGAGGCGTTTTGATGTTTATTTCATTGAGCTTTTTAACAAATAGGTCTCTATCCTCGGTATACATGATAGCCTCAACTGAGGTTCCAAGTACTTGAACGCCATATTTTTGGATTGTGCCGCTGAGGTATAATTCTGTACTGCAGTTTAGTGCAGTTTGCCCTCCGAAGGCCAATAATATACCGTCTGGTTTCTCTTTTTTAATAATCTCTTCCACAAAAAAGGGATTGATCGGCAAGAAATAGACCTTGTCCGCAATCCCTTCTGAGGTTTGAATCGTGGCGATATTGGGGTTAATCAGAACGGTTGCTACGCCTTCTTCTTTCAGGGCTTTAAGTGCCTGAGAACCTGAGTAATCAAACTCTCCTGCTTGACCGATTTTGAGTGCTCCCGACCCGAGTACTAATACCTTTTTGACGTTAATTTTTTGGCTCATTTTATCTATTATTTAGTTGTGCAAATTTAGTGATTTTGTGGCGTTTTTTATGATTTTTTAAAATATAATACGAATTAACAGTTGAAAATCATGTTTTTAATAAGAATTTATTTCTAACTTTGCTTTTGGGCCCCAAAAGTAGGCAAAGCAGGTTAATCCGCCGCTCCGCTCTGGATTGACCTCGAAGTATTAGGTAATTGAGCCTTGCGGCTCTCATATTTTGTATACATTCGTGACGGCAACAATCATACCTGCAGATGTAAAATATTTGCAATCAATAACTTGAACTAATTACTGATTATATCTTTAACTGTTAATTGGCATTATTTTATGGCTCAAAAAAATAGAGCAACCATTGGCGGTTCTCTATATTTTGGGGACTTCTACATGTTTCCAATTTTTGTGTTCGATGTTTTTCTCAAAGAATCAGACCCCTAAACTCTGTTTTGGGATCTGATCGAATTTATGATGTGTAAGTAGTGTTCAATAAGAGTTGAGCACTACTTAATAATGCGAATTAAGGGTTGAAACCCATCTGTAATATCTCTAGCCGCCTGTTCAACAGGGAACTTACTTTTTACATAAATTATGTCAAATAGACTTCTTGCCAATGGGCTCGAAGCTCAGACTCTAGTGCTTCGAGGCACGTTTACGGTCGACTTCATGCAAGAATATTTTCGCATGCGAATGAAGTGGGGAGTAATCCTGACGTACTCATCTTCTTGGATATACTCCATCGTCTCTTCGAGCGAGAATGTCAACGCTGGCGAGACTGCTGATTTGTCGTCTGAACCAGATGCCCGCATGTTGGTGAGTTTCTTTGTCTTGCAGATATTGATCGTCAAGTCGTCGGCACGTGTGCTTTCGCCAATTACCTGACCTTCATATATTTCGTCTCCAGGGCTGACAAAGAAGCGACCACGGTCCTGCAATTTACTAATCGAGTAGGCAATTGATTGCCCAGTCTCGAGTGCGATAAGCGACCCGTTGGTGCGACCCTCTATCTCGCCCTTGTATGGCTCGTATCCTTTGAAGCGGTGCGACACAACGGCCTCACCTGCTGTTGCGGTCATCATCACGGTGCGAAGTCCGATCAATCCTCGTGAGGGTATGTCGAAATCCATATGGGTGCGATCTTCGCGGATGCTCCATATTGAGCAGCACGCCTTTACGACGAGTACACATCTCGATCGCTTTTCCTGCACACGTTGTCTGGCAGGTCGATCGTCAGGTGCTCGATTGGCTCGCAACGTACTCCTTCGATATTTTTGTCGACAACTTTTGGCTGTCCAACTTGCAGTTCGTATCCCTCTCGACGCATGGTCTCGATCAAGACGCTAAGGTGTAGGATTCCACGGCCGCATACCCTGAATGAGTCGGCAGTGGCACCTGGTTTTACCTTTAGTGCGAGATTTTTTCGAGCTCTTTATCCACCTCTCTCTTTAAGGTGACGAGTGGTTACTAGTTTTCCATCACGACCATAAAATGGAGAGTCGTTGATCGTAAAACGCATACTCATCGTTGGTTCGTCGATGGCAATTGTTGCCAGTGGTTCTGGGTTTTCGAAGTCTGCGAGGGTGTCGCCAATGTCGAAGCCGTCGATTCCGACAACTGCACAGATATCACCGCATTGCACCTCCTCTACTTTCGATTTCACTAGCCCTTCGAATAACATCAGCTCTCTGATTTTGCTCTTCTCGAATGTGCCATCTCTTTTGCAGAGCGTCACATTTTGACCCGCTTTTATGGTTCCACGACTGAGTCTACCAACGGCAATACGACCAACGTACGGAGAGTATTCAAGTGAGGTAATGAGCATCTGCGGGGTGCCCTCGACAAGCGGCGGAGCAGGAATTTCAGATATTATGGTATCCAGTAGTGGGATAAGGTCTTTGGTTGGTTGAGCCCAATCTTCTGACATCCAGCCTTGTTTAGCTGATCCGTATATGGTTTTGAAGTCAAGTTGATCTTCTGTTCCGCCCAGGCTAAACATCAAGTCGAAGACTTGTTCGTTTACAAATTCGGGGCGGCAGTTATCTTTGTCAACTTTATTTACCACTACGATGGTTT
>JAGWCC010002392.1:0-10935 GCA_022651775.1 Drusus annulatus
TGTCATGGTTAAACTTAATTTATTAATAATTTAGTGTAACTAGAATTCATTCGGCATCTAGTTGTCGCAAAGCTAAACGAATAAATACTACTCGAGGGGGTACTTTTGTTAACAATAGGGGTACTTTTTGTTAACTAACGTTTCACAAATCAGATAAGTGTCGTATAACCAATATCTTAACAGAAATGTAACAAGTTAATTATTTTACTTCTTGTTAAATTAATTTAATAACGGGCCCACTCGCTAATCAATGTTTAATTAACAGCGCTTTTCTTAAATTAAAAACTAAGCAACCGTAGGGGAAACTTCTTAAATAAACTTATTTAGCTTAGGGTTCAATAAATCTTTCTTGTTAAGCAAAACGGCTAAAACGAGAAGGGAAACATCGATTTCGCAAGCGAATTTGTTCATTTTGGTAGGTCTGTACAAAATTAATTATCGCACATTAGTTGCGTTATAAAATAATTACTCTACCTTTGTTTCGCAATTGTATTGCAATAAGGTTATTTTAAAAATTCAATTATAATGAGAGTAAAGATTTTTGTAATGGCTTGTGTAGCCATCGGTTTTATATGTAGTTTTAATTCGTGCAGTAAAGATGACGATGTTGACAACACCAAACCGATTATTGTATTAACCGCACCAGCAAATAATGACACCATTAAAGTGGTCGATTTGCATTTTGCTGCCGAATTAAGTGATGTAAGTGGATTGAAAAACTATAAAGTTGATATTCATTCGGCAGAAGGACATGAACATTCAGCTACTCGGGCAACAACATGGTCGGTGACTAAAGTGTCTCCGTTAGATGGCGCAAAGAATCATTCGGCTCACGAGCATTTTGAAATTCCAGATACTGCACCTGCAGGAAATTATCACTTTATAATATATTGTACGGATTTGGCTGGAAATGAAGCCATGGCTGTGGCTACCTTTTATTTAGCTGCTGATAGACATGACGAGCACGAGCATTAATTACTAAGTCATCGACAAAAAAAACGATGTTATCACTAGGTATATCTTTGAAATATTAAAAAAACAAGACCTTGGTAGTGCACGTGCTTGAATTGTCATTATTATTTCACCTTGTAATGAAGAGGTGTTGGGCTTTAGTCCAAATGTATCAGTTGTTTTTTGAACAAGCCATTGAAAAGGGAGTAAACTTATTTAGTGAAAGTATTAGTTTTCTAGTAATTGCAGCAGATAAGTTCCATATTCAGTTTTTTCCACTTGTTGAGCAGCCTGTTTCAATTGCTCGTTATTGATCCATTTATTACGCCAAGCAATTTCTTCGATACAAGCAATATAAAAACCTTGACGTTTTTGAATCGTTTCAACAAAATTAGCTGCTTCCAACAAACTATCACAATTACCAGTATCTAGCCAAACAAACCCTCGTCCAAATAAATCGACTTTTAAAGTTCCTTCATCCATATATACTTTGTTGAGGTCGGTAATTTCCAATTCTCCACGTTTCGATGGTTTTAGTGCTTTTGCTTTTGCACACACATCGGGTCCGTAAAAGTAAAGACCTGGAACGGCATAATGCGATTTTGGCTTTTCCGGTTTTTCCTCTAGTGAGATCACTTTTCCTTTCTCGTCAAACTCAACTACGCCATATGCACGCGGATCTTGTACTGCATATCCAAACACACAAGCGCCCGATTGAATGCTGCAAGCACGTTGTAGCATTTGGCTAAAAGATTGACCATGAAAAATATTGTCACCCAAAATCAAACAAGCTGAATCCCCTGCCAAAAATGGCTCTCCAAGAATAAATGCTTCAGCTAAACCTCGAGGTGCAGTTTGAATAATATACTCGAATCGCATGCCCAATTGTTTACCATCGCCTAGTAACTGTTCAAACATTGGCAAATCTCGAGGAGTAGAAATGATCAACACCTCTCGAATACCCGCCAACATCAACACCGATAGTGGGTAATAGATCATCGGTTTATCATATACAGGCATAATTTGTTTTGAAATAGCCTTGGATAAGGGAAAAAGTCGGGTAGCACTACCTCCTGCTAAAATAATTCCTTTCATGTTTTTCGCAATTTAATGTAATCAATTGATTATTTACTAGATGTAATTATAAGTAAAAAGTTGCTTTAACTAATAATTGATAACAGTTCAGCGCCTGCACCTCTCTTGTACTCGCTTTGCTCGCTCAGGACATTTTCACTAAGGCCGTGTCCGACTTTACGCAACTTATTCGCCTTACTGAAATTTGGCAAGCGAACGAAGCGAGCACAAGAGTACTGAACTGTTACAATAATTGGGGCTCGAGCTGGACAAGATGTGTTACCCAAAGTATTAAATTGATCAACCCTGTTTTGAATTGGGTTTGTAATGTATTAAGCCGTACCCCTGTTTTTATTTGGGCTGTATCTCGCACATCTTTTTCTATCAGCCAATTGTTATATCTTTGTATTGAATTAAGAGACGTTGCATCAGCATAAGTTCTCGGAAATACCTTTTCCTTGTGACTGCGTAATTTGAATACTACTTGATAAATTTCGCTGTCATTTGTATCCTAGGGATAAGGTTCGTAATTTGCAATTGCATAACATATTAAAAAGTAAAAAGTAAAAGAATGAATATATTTGGAGTTCGGCATCTTTCGCCAGGAGCGGCTTATCATTTGAATGTTTATTTAGATAAAATAAAACCGAAATATGTATTAATTGAAGGACCTGCTGATGCCGTTGAGTTATTAAAAAACTTGGCGAACAAAAAATTGCGTCCGCCAGTGGCTCTGTTGGCTTACACCACCGAACTACCCATTGAAACCATTCTGTATCCTTTTGCCGAATATTCGCCCGAATTTCAAGCCATTGTGTGGGCGATTAAAAATAAAGCAGACGTCAGAATGATTGACCTGCCTTCTGATGTGATTCTGAAACTCAAACAAAATAAACACCCTACCACTGATACCTCCGAAGAGGAATATGCCGATCAACAAGCTTATTACAGCTATCACAATGGGCTGTACCAGCAATTGGCACAACATTATAACGAAACCGATTATGAAAGTTATTGGGAACGTAATTTTGAACACAATCTGTTAGAGGGAACCTATCAGGAGGGTTTACGATATCAGTCGGAACAAATTCGAGAATTAGTGGTCGATCAAGAGCGACAAGCTGTTCCATCCGATTTTGCTTATAACTTCGTACGCGAATCGCATATGCGTCGCGAAATAGCTTCCTTAATTAATCAAGGGATATCACCCGACAAAATGGTGATTGTGGTGGGGGCTTATCATGTGGCTGGCTTGACTCAGGACTTGCCTCCAATGACCGATCAGGAATATAAAGACCTCCCTCGAGTGACTACGCAAATGACGTTGATGCCCTATTCTTATCATCGATTAAGCAGCCGAACCGGTTATGGTGCAGGCAATAAAGCACCGTTTTATTTTGAAATGATGTGGCAATGCATTCAAGACAAGAGCTTGCACAATTTGCCCGCAATTTATTTGTCGAAAATTGCCCGTATCCTACGAACTACTGGCAACAATGCTTCTTCGGCAAGCGTGATTGAGGCGGTGCGGCTCGCCAACACGCTTTCGGCCATGCACAATGGGTCGTTACCTACGCTTTCTGATCCACATGATGCGGTACAAACTTGTTTCGGAGAAGGCGATTTGATGCCAGTTGCCGAAGCCATTAATAGGGTAGATATTGGAACTGCTATTGGGTTTATCCCCGAAGGCGTGAGCCAAACACCAGTGCAAGAAGATGTAAACCGTCAGCTGAAACGACTGAAATTAACCGAATATAAATCGACAGTGGTGCAAGAGTTGGCCTTGGATTTACGCGAAAACATCAAAGTGAAAACGGTGGAAGAGGCCGCTGCCATTGATCTCAATAGATCGACCTTTTTACATCGATTACAATTGTTGAAGATTCAATTTGCTAAGCCCTTGGCGGTAGCCCAACAAACGGCCAGTTGGTCGGAAAAATGGAATTTGCAATGGTCGCCCGAGGTAGAAATCGAAATAATCGAATCCAATCTAAAAGGCGAAACCATTGAAGTGGCTGCAGCTTTCGAATTGAAAGAGCAATTAGATGCCTGCGAAACAGTAGAAAATGCAACCGCCCTCATTAAAACGGCTTCAGAATGTGGGCTGATCCACAATTTTAGCAATGCCATAGGGGTGTTACAAAAACTGTTGGTCGATTCGTTCGATTTTAAAGAAATAGCGGGTGCTGCTCGCGAACTATCGCTTCTGCTACAATATGGCAACCTTCGCCAGTTCGACCTCTCTAACTTAGTCCCGATACTGCAACAGCTGTTTCTTAGGGGATCTTTGGTTTTGGTAGATGCTTGTAATTGTGATGATGCGGCGGCAAAAAAAGTGGCGCAAGCGATCAATACTTTAGATTTGATATCGCAAGAGCAATACGAAATAGTGGATAGCCAAGTGTGGAACGAGGAGGTAATGAAAGCGGCTTTGCGCGACGATTTAAATACGACTTTATCAGGAACGGCATTTTCTATTTTATTGGCTCATAATTTAATTAGTGATGACGAATGTGCACACGAAGTTTCTCGGAGATTATCACCGAGCGTACCTGCCGATTTAGGGGCAGGCTGGTTCGAAGGTTTGTCGAGCCGAAATCATTACGCATTACTTTCACGGATTTCTTTATGGCGCGAATTGGATGGGTATCTGCAATCTTTAACCGAAGACGAATTCTTTCGATCGGTTGTGTTTTTACGACGGGCTTTTGGTCGATTCAGATCCAATCATAAAAACAGTATTGCCGAATTGTTGGGCGATATTTGGGGGACAGGTGCCGAAGCTACTGCCGAATTGTTGCAGGAGGAGTTAAGTGAAAGCGAAACCGAGAAGCTAGATGCATTGAACGATTTTGATTTCGATGATCTGTAAAATGAGAAACAAATAAACAATGAACATAGACAAAACATTAAAGGATAATAAAATAGCATTACTGGCTTACTTCAGAGATAGAGCAAGTGAATTTTTTACTGACATAAACAGGAAATATGCGGAAGATCAAACTGATAAACGAGCAAGGGCAATCAATGAGTCTTTGATTGATACAAAAAATAAACTAATCACAACTATTCTTCAACAGGCAGAGAAAGAAGGATGGACACATCAAGAAAAGCTGGAGTGCTTGTTAATGGTTACCTACTGTAATATTGTAGCAATGATTGAAAATAGAAATTTGGTGCGGCCTTACGAGTATATGGACTTTTTCAGAAGAGTCGGTGAATTATGGGAACCATTTTGCAAACTTTGTTTTTATTATCCAATTAATGACATTTCGCTTTTTATTCCTCCATTATTTTCCAAAGTAAAAAAAGAATTAACTAATGAAATAGTCGACTATATCAATAAACTAAATATTTCGACTAAAGAAAAGAAAAGACTGGAGAAGTATTACGAGAAAGTTTGGAATTTGGTAACATCTGGAGAAATTCAATTAGAACTTGATTTGCATTTTATTTCAGACAATCAGAAATATGTAGTTGATTTTAAAAGTGGATTTAATTCTAACGAAAAAGGTAATGTGAACAGATTATTACTGGTTGCAAGTATCTATAAAAATCTTACCGAAAGCTATAAGTGTCTTTTGTTTGTTAGAGCTACAGAAAACAACAGCTATTTTAATACGTTGAAAAACTCAGCTATTTGGGAGGCGTATTGTGGTAGTGATACTTACGATAAAATAAAAGAGCATTCAGGTTACAATTTAAGACAGTGGATCGATCTAAATATGGATTGGGAAAATGACTTCAATCAAGAAACTATAGAGCATCTTAAGACACAAAACCTGTTACAATATTTATCATGGTAATGGTGCCAGAAGCAAAAAAATATCAAGCATTTTACACTAAATCAACTCCAATTGTTGATTATATGGTAACTAAGCTAAATCTGAAACTCACCGACAAAATTTTCGAACCTTGTGGAGGAGACGGTGTTTTTATTGAAGCCATTGTTGCCGATAACGAATATGCCAATATTGACGTTTGCGAATTAAATGATGAGGCTTATAAGACATTAATAACTAAATTCTCATCATATCCAACAATTCATATCCGACAATGTGATACCTTGCTTGATAA
Organism: Drusus annulatus; assembly: GCA_022651775.1. Taxonomy (NCBI): domain Eukaryota; kingdom Metazoa; phylum Arthropoda; class Insecta; order Trichoptera; family Limnephilidae; genus Drusus; species Drusus annulatus. The sequence goes on from JAGWCC010002392.1 coordinate 6,106, forward strand.
TGATTTACTTTTCTATTCTAATTTTGGAGGCATGTACGACAAAATTATAGCGAATCCTCCTTATGGAGCTTGGCAGGAATTAGAAAAGCGAGCAGTATTGAAGAAAATATATTCAAATCTGTACGCCAAAGAAACTTATGCTTTGTTTTTGTTTCGGTGCATTGAACTATTAAGGGATGGTGGAATTTTAAGCTTTATTATTCCTGATACATTTTTAAACCTGCATGTGCACAAAGCGATAAGAAAACATCTTTTGACAAAAACAAAAATTGTAGAATTAGCTTTATTTCCCTCGTCATTTTTCCCTGGTGTTAATTTTGGTTACGCAAATTTATCCATCATCACACTTCAAAAGTCAAGCAATATCAATGACTGTTTGAATAATGAATTTAAAGTAATAAATTCATTTAAGACAGTAGAACAATTAGTTGGTATGAACGAAACTGGATTAAAAGTTTTCAAATTTACCCAAAGGGAAGTTTTATCTAATCCCGACCATGCTTTACTCATCTCTGACAACCTTAAAGTTGTTGACGCAATAAATAATTCAATACTTAAAATTGGAGATGTTGCAAATTGTGTTACTGGTTTTTATTCGGGAGATGATAAAACATTTCTGCAAGTTAATAGCCTTGATTTAAAGAATGGCAAAAACTATGATTTAGTTGAAGTTAATTCTATCGCTGAAAATTATGAAAACATCCCCAACATTTTAGATGGTATAGATGGTGAAAAACATTTTATACCCATTGTGAAAGGAGGAAATAAAAAATTCTTAAAACCTGTGGCTTGGTTTATGAATTGGAGCAAAGCTGCTGTGGGACATTACAAAAGCGATAAGAAATCAAGATTTCAAAATCCCCAATATTATTTTAAATATGGAGTTGGTGTTCCAATGATTAGTTCGTCAAATATTACTGCGTCATTAATCGAGAACCTATTATTTGACCAATCAATAGTGGGTGTTTTTCCTAACGACAAATCTTTGACATTTTATTTATTGGCTTTTTTTAATTCGCAGACTTGTAATTTACTGATAAGAACGATTAATCCCTCAACAAATAATCCAGCTAACTATATAAAGAAAATACCTTTTGTTCAGCCGACACCAATACAACTTAATTTTATTAACAACCTCGTACAAAACATCATCAATAACATCAAACAGAAAGGTGATTATGATATAGTGTTAGAGCAAGAGTTAAACAAAATGATAAAAGTTATTTATGGATTCTAATGAAATCTAAATAAATTCCTTTAAAATAAATCTTAATAATTAAATAGTTTATGTTACTATTTCAAAACGATGTAATTTGTTTACGCTCTCCTGAACCATCAGATATTGATTTGTTATATCTATGGGAAAATGATGCTGAAGTGCGTGCTGTTGGCGATTCGTTGACTCCTTATTCTCGAAAACAATTAAAAGAATATCTTGAAAGTGAAGGGGATCTATTTGCTAATCGACAATTACGATTAATGATCGAACTTAAAGAAACAGCTCAAACACCCAAAGAAACGATTGGTACAATCGATTTATTCGACTTTAATCCCTATCATCGACGTGCTGGAGTAGGAATTTTGATTTTTCCACCACGATATCGAAAAAAAGGCTATGCGATAATGACGATGAAATTACTGATAAACTTTGCGTTTATCGATCTCGAGTTACATCAACTATACGCTTCTGCGCCAGCTAGTAATGCCTCAAGTAAAATATTTTTGGAGAAGTGTGGATTTCAACAATGCGCCCAACGTAAAGATTGGTTAAGAATTGATGGACAATGGGTTGATGAGGTATTTTATCAGTTATTTCATTAACGACTAATGGCTTCGCTTTACAGAGAAAGCGAAGCCATTAATCAATAAATTACTGCCCTTAATTACCAACTACAGTGCCTTTTATGCGCAAAACCACAGTTGCAGGATCAGCAGAAGTCGTTACCGAAACCGTTTTGTCGAAGGCGCCCTACACGTCCTTTTGCTCCATAAGTAGCTTTAATACTTCCTGTTGCACCAGGTGCGATAGGTTCTTTTGTCCATTCAGGAGTAGTACAACCACAAGATGCCGAAACGTTGCTAATTACCACCGGTTTAGTGGTGTTGTTTACAAATGTAAAAACAGCACTAGCATCGCCATCACTTTCATTGATGGTTCCAAACTCATGACTGAGTTCGTTAAATCCCAAACCGCCTACAACCACGGGGTTTGATTTTACTAAAGGATCATTGGTTTTAGCCGACACCAACGAAATGCTCAACAGCATTGGTAACACTAAGGCGAACTTCAATAAGTTCTTCACAAATTTTGTTCTGTTCATAATATTTTATTAAACGTTTTATAATTCAAATTGGTAATCAGAGGGTAATTGTTAGAATTATGAATTATGAATCAATGTTCCAGGCAGAAATTCATAATTCATAATTCATAATTCATAGTAATTCATAATTCATAATTAATTAGTTAACGGTTCCTTTTATGTGTAGTACAATCGGTTTTGAATCGGCGGACGTAGTTACCGACACCGTTTTGTCGAACATGCCTACACGTCCTTTGGTGCCATAAGTGGCTTTAATATATCCATTTTCACCTGGTGCAATTGCATCTTTAGTCCATTCGGGCGTTGTACAACCACAAACGGCCGTTACGTTATTAATCACAACATCTGTATAGGCACCGATAGTATGGCCTCTAACCATCAGCTATCCATGCTAAGCGAATTAAAAACAGTGTCTAAATATTTCCCCGAAATTCCCTTATCCGAAATGTTAAAGTGGGTGTGTATTAATGGGGCAGAAGCATTAGGAATGGAAAGCGAGTTGGGGAGTTTTGATATCGGTAAAAAAGCAGGAGTGTGTTTGTTGGAGCAGGTCAACTTATTAGATCTAACCTTAAAACCCGAGAGCATCCTGAGGCGTATCACGTAATGCGTATCATGTATCACGTAATGCGTATCACGTAATGCGTGCGTAATGAGTATTGTGTGATACGTGATACGTGATACCCGTGATACGTAATTCAATAGAAATTTGTATATTTGCAAAAGAACCGTTGTCTGATTAGTCAATGGTTTTTTGTCATTATTAATTATTTAACTATGCTACTATTTGAAAATGACGTAATTTGCTTACGTTCTCCCGAGCCAACTGATATTGATTTGTTATATCTGTGGGAAAATGACGCCGAAGTGCGTGCAGTTAGCGATTCTTTAACACCCTATTCGCGAAAACAATTAAAAGAATATTTGGAGAGTGAGGGGGATTTGTTTGCCAATAGGCAATTGAGGTTGATGATTGATCTTAAAGAAACAGCTCAAACAACTAAAGAAACTATCGGAACAATCGACTTGTTCGATTTCAATCCTTACCATCGACGTGCAGGCGTGGGTATTTTGATTTTTCCGCCTCAACACCGAAAAAAAGGTTATGCATTAATGTCTATGCAATTATTAATCGATTTTGCGTTTGTTGATCTTGAACTACATCAACTATACGCTTCGGCACCAGCCAATAATGTTGCAAGTAAAATCTTTTTGGAGAAATGTGGTTTTCAACAATGCGCCCAACGAAAAGATTGGTTAAGAATAGATGGGCAATGGATCGACGAAGTGTTTTATCAAATCGTGAATCGTGAATCGTGAATTATAAATTATGAATTATAGAATTATGAATTATGAATTGCTTCGCGCTAAGAACCAATTCCTAGTGCGAAGTATGAAAGCAATCATAATTCATAATTCATAATTCATAATTCATAATTAGTTAATTACGGTTCCTTTTATGCGTAATACCACAGTAGCAGCGTCGGCAGATGTAGTTACAGATATGGTTTTATCGAAAGCACCTACACGACCTTTTGCGCCATAAGTAGCTTTAATGTTTCCTGTTGCACCTGGTGCAATTGGTTCTTTGGTCCAGACTGGAGTAGTACAACCACAAGCCGCTGAAACATTGCTGATCACCACAGGTTTGCTGGTATTATTTACAAATGTAAAAACCGCACTTGCATCGCCATCACTCTCTTTAATGGTTCCAAACTCGTGACTGAGTTCATTAAATCCTAAACCACCAACAGCTACTGTGTTTGTTTTTACTGTAGGATCGTTAGTTTTGGCATTGCTCACCAACGAAATGCTTACTAGCATTAGTAATACTAAAGCGAACTTTGAAAAGTTCTTTACAAATTTTGTTTTGTTCATAATATTTTTTTAAACGTTTTACTATTCAAGTTGGTCATCAAAGATTAATTTCTAATTATGAATTGTGAATTATGAATTATGAATTGTGAATTGCTTCGCGCTAGGAATTGGTTCTAAGCGCGAAGCAATTCCCGTAATTCTAATTAACTACAGTTCCTTAGCGCGAAGCAATATGTAACACAATCATAATTCATAATTGGCGGGAATTAACTACGGTTCCTTTAATATCAAAAAACACAATCGGTTTTGTGTTGCGCCATAAATGGCTTTTATATATCCGTTTTATCAAAAACAATAGCACCTTTAGTCCATTCTTTTATATATCCATTTTTACCTGGAGCAATGTCACCTTTATTCCACCACCAGGCTGCTGTCACATTATTCACCACCACTGCTTGGTCGGTATTAGTTACAAACGTAAATAAAGCACTAGCATCGCCATCAATTTCTCGAATAACACCAAAATCGTGAGTAAGTTTATCGAAACCTAGCCCCTTTAAATCGGTTTGATATTTGATCATTCGATTTTACAGCCATTGAAATTGCCCAAAAATATTGGATCAAATTAATTGAGCCTTTTTATTACTTCGACCTGATCATAGTAATTATTTTCTTTTCTCAGTTTACCTTT